>CM072524.1:58515424-58527924 GCA_036898135.1 Oncomelania hupensis | reverse complement strand
CTGTTTTTCTCTCTCTTTCTCTCTCCCTTCCTCCCTCTAGGTTCGAATTCCGTGGTGGGCAAGATACAAATGGCATTTTTTCACTGTCCATCTTAGCAGTACGATTGCTTCAGTGTTGATTCAGGTCAATATAGCCCCTCTTCCATGGGATAGCCCAGTCTGCCGTGTCACCGGTAAGACAACTCTAGTATCGTCTTTTGAGAAAAGAAATCACAATTGTGTGTGTGTGTGTGTGTGTATATGTGTGTGTGTGTGTGTGTATATGTGTGTATGTGTGTTTGTGTGTGCGCGCGCGCTTCTGAACAATGACAATGTCTTGTCGTTGTTTATTTAATGGTTCTTATTTAAGGCTTTCCAGCTCAATAGTTGCGCAAGGCGCTCACCGTTACAGAATCTAACTTTAGCCACCAGAGGCGACCACCTCTGCCAGGACCCCCCTTGGGATGCCGGGGTTTTCGGTATAAATAGTATCCCCACTTCGTGAAAAGTTGGTGCTTTCAATTATATCAATGTTTTTATCATTCTCCTTTGTTCATTCTCGGTCCTAATCTGTTCTATCAATCTACTATCTTCTTCTCTAGACAAGTCATTTATCTTTTTTCTTGAAAACTCTCCCAAACCTCCTCGTCTGTGTACGGGGTCTGTTGGGTTAGCTTGAGGATATTAGACGCTTTCTGCCAAGTGGTCACTAGGGCTTTCCATGATATTAATTTTTAGCAATGTAGGCATTTTATATGTATGTGCATTGTTAATATTTTACAATGGTGTTTATATTCTATTTTGTTTTTGTAAACGGGGGTTCGATAAATTAGAATAAAGGCTTAGCGTCCGCTGCATGGGATGCCTTTATTGTAAAGTGTTACATTGGACATGAGCGTCAGGTCTTTAAATTCAGTGTGATGGAATGCGCGCTTGCACAGACTAGAGATCTTAGTTTATAATACAAGGAGGCTTTTTTTCTACAAGCAGCGTAGCTAAGATTCCGAGAGACTGTCATCAAGGCGAAATAGGCCACCGCGAAGACTACGCGTGGGAGTATGTGCATGTGTGTGGGTATGTGTGTGTGTGGGTGAGTTTGTGTGTGCTTGCACTCGCCTACACAGGCTACATATAGTGAATATGGAGCAGGTGACAGAGGCTCGGCTAACATGCATGCACTGAATAATGACAACGTCGTGTTTTTTTCTCGCACTGTTTGAGGCTGGGCTGTGAAAAGAACTGGATCGAACAATCCCATTTTGCTGTGACAACTTGGCACTGTCCTGGCTCGCTATCAGGCACTCATTGTTTTCAAGTCATTACACCTCTCGCCCAGGATCCACGCATTGTGCTCACAACCAACACCCTTCACTGTACACACCAAGTTTAAAAAAACAACACAACAAAACAACCAATAGCAACCCCATTGATAGTACATTTCTGTGAATCTAACCCCCAAAACAAAACTTTTGTTTGTCCATCTAGATTTTTCATGAAATGGTCTTTTTAAGTTTTCATAATATGAAGATAGTTGCATAGATAGATATGATATTATGTGTATATGTGTATTTTCTGTTTAGCTGTGTGCATGCGCATTGTGTGAGTGTGGGGGTTTGGGTGTGTTTGTGTATGTGTGCACGAGTGTGTGTGTATATGTTGCCTTTATTTATTGTTTTTTTTATTTTATTTTTTTTTTAAACGCCACATTTTCGCGGGTTTTAGTGTGTGAATATATATTTTTTGACGACTTGATGAATATTCAAAATTAAAGGAGTTATCTGCAACTGTCCTATGAATATAAGTAGCCATGGAGGGAAAATCGAATTGACTGCTTTCTATGAAAGCATCGCAGCTTCGGCACAGTGATACAATGAAGGCTGAGATGTACTAAAAGACAAGTAAACCTCACCCAAAACGTAGGTACAATTATTGGACGAGGAATGTTTGCATACCTCTAAGCACAATAACCTGAGTCCGACGCATTTACGGACTGACCTATTTTAATCCTACCCCGGCGCCGTACTCCCTCCCACACCACCACCGACAGCACTTCTTCTTCTTCACCCCTAACTGTGAAACAGAGTTTATTTAGTTCCATAGAATCGTGGAGATCTCAAATAATTCGACCAAATTGAAGTTCCTAACAACAGTCTTTAAAATGTGATAATTCTATTCAATGAAAAGTTCATTGTAAAGTGAGAGTTGAGCCGCTGTCCTTGCCGCTAGTTCAATATGTGTTGTCAACAGGGGCCTGATACACCCATGTTCTGTCGAAATACGTTTGTTTTAACTCCTGCGCTGCTGCGATTGCAAGGAAACTTGGTTTATTTTAACCCTCTGAGGGCGGCGCCCTGTCCATCCTAACGTCTGTTGTCATCCGCTTCCGAATGGCCCCAGAGGAGCGGTGTTCATCAGCTGAATGTATCAGCCTGCTCTGAGGGCAAAATTCTTCCTTAACTCTGTTACCGTGGAATAGACAAGTCAAGTCAAGAAATTTGTATTCTCAACAACAAAAAAAAAAACGAAGAAAATAATTTTTTTTAAAGTTTATAGTGAAACTTTGGCGTTTTGATAATAATATATAATAACCGCAAGCACACTCCCACACACCAACACACACACACACACACAACGGACAGGCTCTCAGCTAACCAAATAAAACACATATACACACAAGAGCTGTGGCAACTACAAGCGACAAAGAATATATACACATAATAAAATACGCGTTTACATTTACAAGAACAAAGACTTGAAATTTGCATATATAAATAAAGAAAGAAGTAATTACATACAGTAATAAAGGAATAAATAACTGTGTATAGAAAGAAATGGGTTGCCTTACACCAGCGCTTTCACACTCGCTTTTTACGTAAAACAGTGGGTGTAACTAATGCGAAAGTATTTCTATAAATTTGAGAGAGAGAGAGAGAGAGAGAGAGAGAGAGCGTGTGTGTTTGTGTGCGCGCGCGCGTGTGTATGTATGTGTATGTGTGTTCAAAATGTAATATCTCAAAGCTGTTGCAGATAGTCTATTCATCGCGCGGACTTTAAAGATTCTGACTCTGGTGTCCTTAACGGGAGAGAGCCAGCTACACAAATTCACCCAGCTAGCAGTAGTACTAGGTCCCTTCTACCTCCCCCTTCACCTCCCCCTCTTATCCTCTGTCGCCCAGGATTGTGCTCAGCTGTTTGAGATTTCAAACGATGCGCCAATTACAGCAAGCTCACGCCTCGGTCGGCTGGAGATAAATCCTTTGTCGACCAGCGCTTTGACCAGCTGTTGAGCTTGAAAACCGCAGTGTATAAGAACGATAAATATGTAGTGAGAATTTTGATACTTGTACAACTCTTACAGTTTAGTACACATACTTTCAATGCGGTCTTAGGGAGAAAAAAAAACATTTTAGAAATTAAAACGGATCAGTTTTGGAAACAAAATAATGATTCCAACTGAAGTTATGGGCGAAAGTTAAGCATGATGTTAAGACAGTTTCAAGACAGTCTGCACTCCATCCCATAACGGTTGATCTGTTTGTTTCTGGCCGTCAAATCCATTTTTTGAGATCGTAAAGAAACATTTTTTGCCTTCTTTCCTCTGCAGCGCATCAGTTAACACCTCAAGAGTAGATCGATGGGAAGGAGGACAAGAAGAAAAAGAAGAGGAGGAGAAATATGAAAAAGCGAAGAAGGAGGAAGAGGAGGAAAAGAGAAGATTCAGATTCTATCTCTGTACAAAACGGACTGAAAATCACGGTTGAGATTCTTGGAAACTTTCATGAAGATAACAAATACATTTCCTCTTAAGCTGGAAGTTACGAAGACGCCCCTAAATCGAACTTTGTCGCCGAGGAAATGTAAGCGTTTCTGCATGGTGCGATGTGTGTTGGCTACAAAGAGAGCGAGAGACTTCTTCCCATTGAAAGTAAAATACCTAAATAAACAAACCGCAACAGTCAGAAGACTTTGACTACGAATGACGAATGCTTACATAAATATAGATAGATAGATAGACAGACAGACAGACAGATAGACATACAGCCATATATAGATAGATAAATAGATTATATTAGATTACATTACATTAGATTAGATGACATTAGATTAGATAAGATAGATTCTGCATACATTTGCTGATCGTTTCTGTGAACACTTCAACTGCTTGGAAGTGTGTGTGGGGATGGGGGTTGGAGAGTGGAAGGGCGCGTGGAGTGAGGAGAGGGGAGAGGGGAATTCATGAACAGCTGAATGAAGAAAATACTTATTCAAACATAAATAATGGGTTTTAAATTTCTGTTTTCGGAAGGCAACGCCACAGATAGGGTTAATATTATTTTTACAAAGACTTTTTTTTTGGGGGGGGGGGGGGGGGGTAGGGTAGAGGGATGGCTGGGGAGGAATATTTTGTGTGACAGCTAGTGTCCTTGGAAAAATGCATAGTTGTCCTGTTAAGAGATGATACAATGGACAATCGTTGCCCAACACAACTGTTCAGCTTGTTTTGTAAACAAATAGCTGTCTACTGTACACACTTTTTATACTATTGGTAAACTCAACGTTGTTCTATTAACTGAGACATTGACAAATGAATTTATCAATTTATTTCAACGCAATTCTTTTGAAAGGAATTTTTTTAAAATTATTAAGCTGCTTGAGGAACGTTAAAACACACTGTGAATTTTAAAAAAAAAAGGATCTGTGACATTGAATGTGTGAAACCTAGTAATTATACAGCTACAATTAGGATTCTATGGAAAACTTTAAACGAAATATTAATTCAGCCTGTTGTCTGCATGGGAGAAGATAACTGTGTTGTTTGCATGCAAGTTGTCCATGAAGTTAGCCCCCCGTTGTCCGTCTTCATCATGAGTTGTGTCAGACTTAACAACTTCACTTGCAGTTTGGTTTGGATTGTTGACAGAACAACGCATTTATCTGCAGTTTAGGCGCTGACGTTCTGAAGAACAACTCCATTTCTTCGCATTGCCAGTTTTTGTGATCGCAAGATGCTATAGCTCAGGGCAGTTTTTGTGATCGCAAGATGCTATAGCTCAGGGCAGTTTCCTTGTGATCGCAAGATGTTATAGCTAAGGACAGTTTCCTTGTGATCGCAAGATGCTATAGCTCAGGGCAGTTTCCTTGTGATCGCAAGATGCTATAGCTCAGGGCAGTTTTTGTGATCGCAAGATGCTATAGCTCAGGGCAGTTTCCTTGTGATCGCAAGATGCTATAGCTCAGGGCAGTTTTTGTGATCGCAAGATGCTATAGCTTAGGGCAGTTTCCTTGTGATCGCAAGATGCTATAGCTAAGGACAGTTTCCTTGTGATCGCAAGATGCTATAGCTAATGGCAGTTTCCTTGTGATCGCAAGATGCTATAGCTCAGGGCAGTTTCCTTGTGATCGCAAGATGCTATAGCTCAGGGCAGTTTCCTTGTGATCGCAAGATGCTATAGCTAAGGGCAGTTTCCTTGTGATCGCAAGATGCTATAGCTCAGGGCAGTTTCCTTGTGATCGCAAGATGCTATAGCTCAGGGCAGTTTCCTTGTGATCGCAAAATGCTATAGCTCAGGGCAGTTTCCTTGTGATCGCAAGATGCTATAGCTAAGGGCAGTTTCCTTGTGATCGCAAGATGCTATAGCTCAGGACAGTTTCCTTGTGATCGCAAGATGCTATAGCTAAGGGCAGTTTCCTTGTGATCGCAAGATGCTATAGCTCAGGACAGCTTCCTTGTGATCGCAAGATGCTATAGCTCAGGACAGTTTCCTTGTGATCGCAAGATGCTATAGCTAAGGGCAGTTTCCTTGTGATCGCAAGATGCTATAGCTCAGGACAGTTTCCTTGTGATCGCAAGATGCTATAGCTAAGGGCAGTTTCCTTGTGATCGCAAGATGCTATAGCTCAGGACAGCTTCCTTGTGATCGCAAGATGCTATAGCTCAGGACAGTTTCCTTGTGATCGCAAGATGCTATAGCTAAGGGCAGTTTCCTTGTGATCGCAAGATGCTATAGCTCAGGGCAGTTTCCTTGTGATCGCAAGATGCTATAGCTCAGGGCAGTTTCCTTGTGATCGCAAGATGCTATAGCTCAGGGCAGTTTCCTTGTGATCGCAAGATGCTATAGCTCAGGGCAGTTTCCTTGTGATCGCAAGATGCTATAGCTCAGGGCAGTTTCCTTGTGATCGCAAGATGCTATAGCTCAGGGCAGTTTCCTTGTGATCGCAAGATGCTATAGCTCAGGGCAGTTTCCTTGTGATCGCAAGATGCTATAGCCAAGGACAGTTTCCTTGTGATCGCAAGATGCTATAGCTCAGGGCAGTTTCCTTGTGATCGCAAGATGCTATAGCTCAGGACAGTTTCCTTGTGATCGCAAGATGCTATAGCCAAGGACAGTTTCCTTGTGATCGCAAGATGCTATAGCTCAGGACAGTTTCCTTGTGATCGCAAGATGCTATAGCTCAGGGCAGTTTCCTTGTGATCGCAAGATGCTATAGTTCAGGGCAGTTTCCTTGTGATCGCAAGATGCTATAGCTCAGGACAGTTTCCTTGTGATCGCAAGATGCTATAGCCAAGGACAGTTTCCTTGTGATCGCAAGATGCTATAGCTAAGGGCAGTTTCCTTGTGATCGCAAGATGCTATAGCTCAGGGCAGTTTCCTTGTGATCGCAAGATGCTATAGCTCAGGGCAGTTTCCTTGGGATTGGGATATAAACCGAGGTCTTGTATGCGCACGCACGTATGCCATCGCACGGACTTTGAAGGTCCTGACGCTCATGTCCTAGACGAGGGAGTGCCATCTACAGCAAGCACTGGGTCTCCTCTCCCCCATTCCCCGGTCGTCCAACCCAAGGTTGTTCCCAGTCGTCTGCGCACCTAAGTCAGCATGTGGGCGGGTCGGGCGGCTTGAGTTACATCCTGTATCGGTCAGCGCCCCGAGCAGCTCTTGAGCTGGAAAACAGCGCTATATAAAAACGATATAACTAATAACATTTTACAGAAGGACGGAGGGAGATGTAGAGGTGGTGAAAGCGTTGTTTCAGTTAAAACCCAGCAGTACGGTGATGTAGAGTTTGGTTTTAGGGCCACTTAAAAGAAGATGGCAAGCCATTCACATGAATTTCCAGATATTCACCCACGTAGCACAGAAGTATTCATCTTCCTATACGCTTGCGAAACATGGACCCTCACAGCAGATCTACAACGAAGAATACAAAGCATGGAGATGAGGTGCTACAGAAGATTTGTGGGCATTTCTTATACCCAGCACATCACCAACGACGAAGTCCGACAGACCATCACACAAGCCATTGGACAACACGATGACCTGCTCACAGTGGTGATGAAACGGAAACTCAGATGGTATTGCCACGTCACCAGATCACCAAGCCTTGCAAAGACTATCCTGCAAGGCACAGTGCAAGGAGGTAGAAGAAGAGGGAGACCGAAAAAGAGGTGGGAGGACAACATTCGAGAATGGACTGGCTTGACATTGAGCGAAGCCATCAGGGTTGCTGAGGACAGAGAAAGATGGAGTATGCTGGTTAAACGATCATCTGTGGTGCCCCAACGACCTCAGAGTTACGGGATAGGATAGGATGGGATAGCACAAACGTAAGCATGTTCAAAAGTGTTAATTTTCCGGTCGGTGTTGTGACTGGGCTTTATTCTCTAAGGAAGCAGAAGGAAAACGTGGAATGGGTAGGCCACTATCTGAGCAACCTGCTGGCAGAAAACATCATCATAAAAATCGGAGCAGCCAAGTTTTAGATAGTCTACAGCGCAAAGCGTGTTTAGAAAATGGCGAAGTACAACTACCTTGACCTTTGAGAAAGTACAACTACGAATGATCCAACCTGTTTAGCAGTAGTTCAACATAGGCAGGAAGTCAAATCGATGGATGTCGGATAAGTTATTCTTGAGATAAAGCCCAAAGTGGGTTTTGAATTGAATTTGGAGCGACATGCCGACCGACTGACCGACTCTACGACAACCGGACTGCTATAGAAGGATGGTCCATGATTTGAAGTAGCCGTATACTAAAAACGCAGGGCAATCGCTTCCGCTGGTTTTGAGATATTGGGCAAAATGTGTTTAGCCACAAAATGATTCCAGTTAACCTAGATAGTGAAGTTTGGTCAAAACCCGTTCATTTGTTCTTGACTTCTTGGCTTCCAATGGGCCGACCGACAAACTGACTAATTGACCGACCTACCGACCGACCGACAGGCAGGCAGGCAGATAGACAGACAAACAGACAGACATTTGGCTCGTTGCGATCAGGGTGCTGATTAAAATGTGTTCCTCTTTGGAGCTACATCTCTATCTCTTGTGTGTGTATGTGTGTTTGTGTGTGTCTGTGTTAAGATTTGTGTGTGGTGCATGCATGATGTCTGTTCTGTTTGCCTCCCTTGTGCTAGTCTGTGTTTTATAATGAATTGTTTTCTTTTGCTGTGATAGTAATATTTTAATACCTTATAATAATAATAATAATAATAATAATAATAATAATAATAATTATTATTATTATTATTATTATTATATAATAATAATAATAATAATAATAATAATAATAATAATAATAATAATAATAATAATTATTATTATTTTATATATATATATATATATATATATATATATATATATATATATATATATATATATATATATATATATATATATATATATATATATATATATATATATTTTTTTTTAGCGAAACCAAACTGCTATAAGTATAAGCTCTCGCGCCCATACACACACACACACATACACACACTGGCAAGGATAAATATTTAAACATTATATCGTTTTAATACTTTGTTGTGCAATGTTACACTCGATGATGGTGGTGTTTTTCTGATTGTGAATGTGTGTAGGTGTGTGTGTTTGTGTGTGTGTGTGTGTATGTGTGTAATAACATAATTATTGCTTTAGGTCCAGCGAACTCTTCCGAGCCAAATCAGGACCAATGTATGCGTGTGTATGTGAGTGTGTGGATATGAGAGTTTGTGGCTTTGGTGTGACTGAAAGGCAAAGCAGCTATATAATCCCTTCGCCATATTTGACATTAGTTAAATAAAAGTATCGGTTTTGTCATCCTTAGAATGTGGCTACACAAACCTTAACTTCCACAATGTAGGTTTTAATTCGTCAGTCAACGCTGCCCACGCCTCAGTCTCAAAACGCTCGAACGTGCAATGACAAGTGTATTTCGCAAAGGGCTGATTTAAAAAAAAAAAAAAAAAAAAAGAAGTCAGTGACAAATGCGCCGCCATCAATCCGATGCACGACAGCGACGTAAAGATGCGCCATGTTCGTTCCCAAATTTCATCCCACAATTAGAGCCCCGATTCAAAACTGTCGGCGTCCACTTTAGGTGTATTCATCCGCCAAGAGCAACGAGCTGTGTTCGTGCCTGTTTCCATCATTTAGCCTTTCGCCACCCAATAGCGTGCCCAACCAGCCTGCGTGTAGGCACAGGCTGAGTAGCTGTGACAGCCGAGGCACAAGCCTGACATAGATCTATACTTCATAATAGACCACTGCCATTCTGAATGAGTGTCGTCAAAGTGTGGGCTTTGCGTCAATCCATCGTGACGTCAGGAGTGAAGGCGAGGATAAACAAGGATTGTGATTTTTTTTTTTTTTTTAAGGCATTCGCCAGCAAATCCGGCTCACTTCAACGAAGCCTCGAACTCTTAATAATAATGTGTTGCGAGAGAGAGAGAGAGAGAGAGAGAGAGAGAGAGAGAGAGAGAGAGAGAGAGAGAGAGAGAGAGAGAGAGAGAGAGAGAGAGAGAGAGAGAGAGACGCTCACAATGATTGGAGTCTGCTGCTTCGTCCCTTAGACCTCCCTCCCTCCCTCCCTCTCTCCGATCCAAGCCTTCACCTCCTATCTTCCCAACCATCATTCATATTACCACCCCGCCAATAGTTCTGGTTCGAATCGAAAAAAGACTGTTTTCTCTCAAGAGCGACTGTATGTAAGAAAGTTTTTTTTAGACGTGTATCGCCTCTGCAGCTTTTTAAACGGACGGAAAACGATGCTTAACGTCCTATTGCATGAGCGTTAAGGACGATCACCACGTCGCCACCCTGACAACAATGACCATCATCATCATATCAAAATGAGATCCAACGGATCTTTTTAGTGTAGCGTGTTTTAGCTTTTTAAAGAAACCTTTCGTGTCCATTTAGAAGAAAAAATAAATCCTCACTTGCCTCCCATAATTATTTGTTTTAAAATGTAAAACAGTTCTATATTGGACCTTTCCCATATCAACGACGATCTACTGTAACAATCAGACCAAGAGTACAACATTTTTTTTAATGATTATTTAGAGAGGCTCGTACTAAATTCAATTAATTTTATTCTAAAGCATCACATTTCCGAATGATAAAAATAAAACATTCAAGTTTTTACCTCAAACGTAAAACAGGCGCATTCAGCGCCAGGTTTAAAACTCAGCCCAATCGCTTACAGCTGTGTACTGAAAGTTCAAACGCTTGCAGGTATGTGAAAGTCTCATTCTGTTCTTACCAGGATCGAGTTAGTAAAAACAAACATCCTCCCCCAAGGGCTGTTGGCAATGAGTTTGGTACACAAACAAATCATTAACCAAGCACCATTTTGTGATCGATGACTGCATTTCACGGCTCTTGCACAGGCTAACCACAAACTGAAAATTAAAACCTGCTTTTGAGATGGGATAGGTTAGGTTTTAAAAAAAAAAGAAAAAAAAAGAGGAGAATTCAGCAATAATTGCAGATCCTGCATAGCTAGAATCGCGAGCAGAATCCCTGAAAGTGCCCCCAATGCGAAACTAAAGAACATGAAGTACCCCTGAGGGGAGCTTCGTTCGCTGTGCTAGATGATCCTGTTGTGCCATTTCTGTTTCTCCTTGTCTTTTTAATCACACACCTTAAATTGGATTGATAGACTGATTGATTGATTGTTCGATATATATATATATATATATATATATATATATATATATATATATATATATATATATATATATATATATATATATATATATATATATATATATATATATATATATATATATATATATATATAGATATAGATATATATAGATATAGACTATCCATGTTACAATAACATTCCTCCATTCCTTCGGATTAGAGTACAAACCGAAGTTTCGTCTGTACACGCACGCATTCTATCGCACAGTCTTTAAAGATCCTAACGCTCATGTTCCTATACGGTGAGTGCCTGCTACACAAACACACCCACCAAGCACTAGGTCCATTTTCCACCACACTCGATCGCCTATGATTGTGCTCAATTGTCTGGGCGTCAGACTATGCGCCTAAAGGCTGCAAGGGGGAGCCCAGGGCGCTGTGAGTTAGATCCTGTATCAGCCAGCGCCTTGAGCAGCTCTTGAGCTGGAAAAGTTCTATAAAATATAGAAACGATTAAATAAATAATAAAGACATGGCATGTTAGTAGCTAAATTATCCATAACAAAGCGTAATTATGACTGGGAAACTGTGTGCTTGGGTATTATCCATCATCAGCGAACATGTGAACATCTTGAACACAGAGAGAGAGAGAAAGAGAGAGAGAGAGAGAGAGAGAGAGAGAGAGAGAGAGGAGAGAGAGAGAGAGAGAGAGAGAGAGAGAGAGAGAGAGAGAGAGAGAGAGAGAGAGAGAGAGAGAGATGGACGGAACGTAGAATTAGAGATTTTATTCATCAACACACCCTCCCCCCCTTTCTCCCGCCCTTAACCCCACCCACTCACATAATTTGTTCCTCTTCAAATCTGACTGAACATTTGTTAAATGTCCCTCTTCTCTTGTGACAGTGATTGTTACAAAAATGAAAGGGCGGGGGGGGGGGGGGGGGGGGGGGGGCAGAGTGAGAAAGAAAGAGAGAGAGAGAGAGAGAGAGAGAGAGAGAGAGACTGGGAAGACGATACGGCACGATGAATTTTAAATGAATTGGCCGTGGTCGAGATAGGGAGAAAGAGAAAGAGACAGACAAACAGTCCAACAGACAGACAGAGAGAGAATGTGTAGGGGGAGGGGGGTGACCAGAAAGAGGGAAATAGAAGAGAGAGAGAGCGAGTGAGGGGGAGAGGGTAAGGAAGAGGATAAAGGAGAGGGAAATTTTTTTTATTTCATTTTACTTTATAGAATTTTTTTTTTCTTTCTAGTTTAAGCTACGCCAAACGTCCATTGATCCAACATTTGTGAAGTTCTGACCTTTCATGTTGACAGTGATAGCTGTAGACACGAAGAACAAGAAAATGCCAATGGGGGCAGGCAAAACATAAATGATGGTCGAACCCACACAGCGTATCTGAGACTGGCAGAGGATTACACTTGGCGAGGGGATAGCGTAAGACTCTGCGATTGTCTGCTGTGTGCTGATAACTCTATTGCTCTTCAGAAGGAAAAAAAGAAAAAAAAACGGGCCACAAAATGTGACAGTCTGGACAAAAGTTGTGCCTAGTTATTGCGTGATAGATAGAGAGAAAGAGAGACGGCGAGAGAAAGAGA
>CM072524.1:58495424-58510424 GCA_036898135.1 Oncomelania hupensis | reverse complement strand
GCGACGGTGGGAATTTAAAGCACTAAATTTCCAGAAAGTGGGGATACTATTTATACTGAAACCCCCGGCACCCCCACGTGGGGAGTGTACGTAGGTGTATGTGTACCTGTGGAGAGAGAGAGAGAGAGAGAGAGAGAGAGAGAGAGAGAGAGAGAGAGAGAGAGAGAGAGAGAGAGAGAGAGATTTAGGGGAGAGATAGGGAGAGAGGTGCAACGAAAGAGACAGACAGACAACGAGCAGTTTGAAAATTATTTCTAATATTAAATTTAATGTACAAGTCTTTCGTTCATATTATTCGTCCTCAACATTAATAATAATAATAATAATAATAATAATAATAATAATAATAATAATAATAATAATAATAATAATGGATGCTATATACGCGCCTTTCCACAAATCAATCATGCTCAAAGCGCGGCGATCTCTACCAACATACACGCTCACCTGTCTCATCCACCCTCACACCTCACTCAACAAATACACATCCATCACTCAAACAGGTGATGTAAACAGAAAGATCGCTATTGGAAGACAAAAAATCGAATTTTTATTTTTGAAATTTTATATTGACTGCGTCCAGTACCATTATTGAAGAGGAAACCGAAGGAGAAATATTGAAATTTCGTACCTAGTCACATACGTTCACCTATTAATCGAATCTGCGAGGGAGGAAACCGGACTAATCCACTGCGCCACGAGGCCTCCTTATTCATTCTACAACAATAGTGTGTCAAGTGATAACGATGACGAAGACAATGATGATGATAATGATGACGACGAGGACAATAATGATGATAATGATCATCATGATGATGATGATGATGACTGATGCCGACGACGTTGAAGTTGATGATGATAACGATGATGTTCCTGTTGCTTATGCTGATAATGAGGTTGTAGTTGTTGTTGTGTCGTGTAGGTGCCGACCTTGACCTACGAGGAGCTTACGGAAGATTATCCAAGATACCCTGACATCAATGACCCCTCGGAATATACGGCGCAGGACGCCCTAGTGGTAAAGGACTTCTTTAGCATCTTTCTAGAGGTTCTCATTATTTTGCTACTATCGCCTTACTCTGACGCCCTAGTGGTAAAGGACTTCTTTAGCATCTTTCTAGAGGTTCTCATTATTTGGCTACTATCGCCTTACTCTGACGCGGGTATTACTGAAAAAAAGCATAAATGAAAGAAAATATCAATAAAACCTCGCATGCATGTGAGTCACAAATATAATTATGAAGGTGACGTTATAGCCAGTTGTAGTAAATGCATAACAGAAATTAAATTATTTTTTTTATAGGGATCTCTATACTAAATCAAATCTATAATCCCCATCCCCTCTGTCAATGCTTGGTCATTCAACTTTGAACTCTTTTTCACTCTTTCTTCGCATCTCTCCGAACGTAGTCACTTTCAAGTCCAATGTGTAAACTCATCTTTCTTCATTAGAAATTTCTGATCGCGTTACCTATCATCATCATCATCATCATTATCATCATCATCATCATCATCATCATCATCATCATCATCATCATCATCATCATCATCATCATCACCATCATTATCATCATCATCATTATCATCATCATCTATCTATCATCATCATCATCATATCTATCTATCATCATCTATCTCTCTATCTATCCTTCCCTCGTTTTTTTTATATTTTACTTGTAAATATCTTTTTTTATGTTTGTATCTATCTTTGTATAACTTGTTAATGTTTTGTTTTTGTTTCATTTTTTCTATCTATTTCGATGTTAACTTTAAGTATAATGCGTGAGAACTGCGCTTTGAACTGATGTCATTAGGACAAAGCTATATAAATATCTTATTATCTATTCTTATCTATCTATTATTATTATTATTCTTATTATTCTATTATATTATTATTATTATCTATTATTATTATTATTATTATTATTATTATTATTATATTATTATTATTATAATTATTATTATTATTATTACTATGATGATGATGATGAAGATGATGTTGATGATGATGGTGAGGATGATGATGATGATGATGACGATGATGATGATGATGGTGATGATGATGAAGTATGGGGTACATAATTTATGAAGAATTGTGCAACGAATACTCCTTTCGTAAGACGGCATTGGGACAATATTTTAATGTCCTGCGCTTGTGTCTGTCCCCAAAATAAAATTGTTAACTACACTGACAGTGTATGTACGCAAATGTTCTATTAAATCCATAGATCAGTTTAAAAGATATTGGTCTTGCAGTTTGCAATAAAAGTACGTGCAAAACAACTGTCATCGCGGTGAATGCGGGAAAAGGCTGTGTTAGACGACATTGACATTTCTCGTTGTTTGTTGCGCTCGCGTTGAGGTAGATGAATAATTAATAAAAACATCGTTGGAATGGAATCTGTCATTGTGTACAGTTCGAAGTAAGACGTATCCTATCCTATCCTATCCTATCCTATCCTATCCTATCCTATACTATCCTATCCGGTAACTCAAAAGTCGTTGTGGCACCACCGATGATTGTTTAACCAGCGTACTCCATCTTTCTCTGTCCTCAGCAACCCTCATGGCTTCGCTCAGTGTCAAGCCAGTCCATTCTCCAATGTTGTTCCACCACCTCTTTTTTTTGTCTACTTCTTTTTCTGCCTCCTTGACGCCTAGTGGTCTTAGCAAGGCCTGATGTTTAGTGACGTGGCCATACCATAGCAGTTTCCATTTCTTCACCACTGTGAACATTTCGCCCTAGTGTTGTAATGGCTTGTTAGATCTGTCTAGACTTCGTCATTATTTGGGTATATGAAATGCCTAGAAGTTTTCTGTAGCACCTCATCTCCATGCTTTGTATTCTTCGTTGTAGGTCTGCTTTGAGGGTCCATGTTTCGCAAGCCTATAGGAAGATGAAGATGACACGGGAACGCAGCAACCTTACCTTGGAGTGTAGGCTGATGGTCCTGTCTTTCCAAATGGGCTTCAATCTTGACAGGGCAGCAGTTGTTTGTGCAATCCTGGAGAGGGCTTCCTGTCGGGACCCATTGTCTGATACAATGGCTCCTAAATATTTGAAGCTATGCACCGTGTTGAAGATTGGTCTTGGATTTTAATGTCCATGTTGATGCCATTGGTGTTGTTGGTGTTCATTTTGGTCTTTGCACTTATTTCCATTCCAAAGGCTCTGGAAGTGGTGTCAAGCCTCTGTACCAGACGTCCAAGTTCTTGTTCTTCTCCAGCCAGTCCACCAATATCATCCGCAAAACGGAGGTTGGAGATAGCTCTACCCCTTATGCTGACTGTGCTTTCGTGATCTGCAAGGGCACCTGACATGATGCGCTCAAGGAAAACGTAGAAGAGTGTTAGAGAGAGTCGGCATCCTTGACGCACGATTGTTGTTCTAAACCATTTCCCAATGGCGCTGTTGTGGAGGACTGCACTGGTAGCCTTGTCATACAGGCTTTTGATGTCTTCAATAATTTTAGGGCTGATGTTGTACACTCTCATAGTTGCCTTCATAGATGCATGCCAGACTCGGCCAAATGCTTTCTTGAAATCTACAAACACATGATATAGATGTTGTTGGTGTTGTAGGTATTTTTCGCAGATTATTCTGAGGTTGAAAATCTGTTCAGTGGTACTTCGTCGTGCTCTGAATCCTGCTTGTTCTTCTGCTATGATTTGTTCAGCTTGGGGTTTCAACCTGTTGAGTATTATTTTTAGGAGGACTTTGCTGGGATGGCTGATGATTCTGATGGTGCGGTAATTTTCACCCCCCTGAAGGTTACCTTTTTTTGGGAAGAGTGATTACAAGCGACTCGGTCTATAACTTAAAAGAAGATATAATTTATAAATGGAATTGATCAATTGTTTTCAATGGTTGTAAAGGGAGATAATTAATAAATTACTGTTAAATTGTTTCCAATAAAGGCAAAATAATTTGTGAAGTTCGTTAATTTCAATTATGATAAAGGGGGGTAATTTATGAATGAGTTGGGAAGTTCGCTCATTTAAATTATAATAAAGGGAAGTAATTTATGGGTGAGCTTGTTAATGGATAGAACAGAGACGCGTCTATAGTGTAATGTGCGCTAGTATGTGGACTATTGATGTCCTTCAATAGCAGTTTTGGTGCACAATTTCGTTAGCTAGCACTTAGCTTTTGAGTTGAAGAGCTGTGCTGTGGTGGAGTGTTCTCCTGGCTGGCCGACTGTTGTATTATCGTAGCTCAGTGCTCGAGTCCACTGCAGGCCGAATCTCAGAGGTGACGCGCAATGGTCTTCCTTCAGCTTCGGACCAACGGTGCCTGCTCGTCTGCAAAATATGAGACGAATTTCTGCAACACCGTGTATACTAGATGTGTCCAGAGCGTCTCACTGAAGGCAAAAATAGCCCTCAGTGACAGCTCCTCTAATACCAACAATGGACGATCATTTTTCTACGTCAGTGGTCCACTGGAATCTCCACTCTAATTTCTAAACATCTACACAGCATGGCTAAACTGAACACATGGAGCAATGATCAACCATCTACATATTATATGGTACAGCCACTGGTCTGCAAGAGTACACATAGGAAAAACAACAGTGGGTCTTTAGGGGATACTTCATGGTGGCGAAGCCGGTCGTGTGTCCGCCACGTGGTCAAGCAAAGTTTGACTAACATTCACAATTCTAAAGATGGCAAACTTCACAAACATAATTCAACAATAATATCAATAAATCGTGAGGAGACCAAAGATAGATCATTTACCTTTTCGACAATGTCAGGCTGTGGCTAACTAGGTTGAATTGAATTTTACCAGCCCCTGCTTCAGTCTTTAGTTGGAGAAATCTATCAGAGCTTAGCTCCTTATCCTGTGCGGTTTACACAACGATTGACCATCTAGCTGTGTGGTCAGGCTAAACCGGCTAGAACTAGTCTACCTGAACGTCCTCTGGCAAGGGGGTGTATACGTCAGCTGAATGAAGTCATTGCCTAACTGAGCCAGCGTTAACGTACCCATGCTTAGCCCACAGTTGACTTGTGTCGTCTGCTGTACAGCGACGTTAATTTACAAAGGGTACAGGCTAACTTATTTAAGGCGAGTATACGTAGTGCTGGTTAAATCTAGCCTCTCGCGACATGTACTGGTAGTGGCATTTCCAATCTGGAGTGTGACGTGGCTGGGCTTGGATCGGAACCACCGGGAGCCTATGTTTACAACCCGGCGTCTCAAATGGCCTGAGCATTTGAGGGAACCACGCTGATCGCTGACTGCCATCCAGCCAGACTAACTTAGAAAGTCTGTAAAGGAAAAGCTGTTTATTATAATATTCCCTCATAAAATTACTCAAGGTGAAGAAAATGAACTGTAAAGAATGTCAGTTTGCCGGTTGTATAAAGCCACATGTGTAGATAGATAAGATAAAATAAAACAACTTTATTATCTTTTTCAATAAATTTTATGTACTTTGTTAGAGGTGCATTTTTTATAGTCAAGTTCTTGTATAATTTGTAGCCACTGAGAAATATTATTATTACTGTTTATAGTATTATTGAGTCATTGTGTATAATTAATACTTTATACAAATTAGTTAAATAATTTACTATTCTACAGCCACTTGTTATCTTGCATAGGCTGTAGCAAGAAAGACTCTAAAGAAAATCATCTTAATTTATTATTATTGTTTGTTTACTAGCTTTGTTTTCATTATACCTAAATGTGATTGTGGATATTATTGTTTGTTTACTAGCTTTGTTTTCATTATACCTAAATGTGATTGTGGATATACAATGGAGTTAATTATATAAATATACAGATTAATTTGGTTTTTGTGTGAATAAAATTGTTGTAATTGTTCCCTCTAGTGTTTTATGTGTTAGATTTTTGGGGTGGTTGTTTCTGGTGTGGTGAGCACACACTGCTGTACCCACTGTTGAGGCATTGGATGTGACAATGTCCATCTATCCACGACGTCTTGTTCTTCTGTAAAGCATATACCAAATTTGCTTTGGATCGTGGAGACCTTGGGCTGTTTAACACTTGTCAGCCGCTTCACAGTCTGGTAGGCCTTCATTGAGGTTGTTCTTGTTCAGACTGTTCTTTATTTCCTGGCACTGACCTTCTATCTGTGGCGGAATGAGAGGCTACTGGTCACGGCTTATGAGACATTGTCTACCTTCCATTTGTTGGGTAGTCTAGCCTTTGGTGGATCCTCCTGTGTAAAACTAATGAAATTAGCAGTTCGGGTCGGGCCGTGTTCTCAAGGTCGTGGCCGAGAGGCGGGAGCCAAATACTCCGCTCGGCTATAAGTGGTGAAACGACCGGGAACAGGGTGATGCTGGAGCGTGGTAACTGTTGAAAGCAGTTTTTCACTGCTTAGTCAGTGAATGGAGATTGATTGGACGTAGTCAGTGGCGGTTCCAGACATACCTGTTTGAGGACATGAGGATGACAATGAGGACATGAGGATGACCATGAGGACATGAGGATGACAATGAGGACATGAGGATGACAATGAGGACATGGTTCGATTTGAGCTGTGGGATTTGTGGCGGCATGGGAGGCGGCTAGTCACCGCTTGGGAGAGATTGTCTACCTTCTATTTGTTGGTTAGTCTAACTTGGGTGGCTCCCCCTGTGCAGAATCCTTTCGTGTGGCCATTGGGTTATGCAGGACAAGGCGACACAACATATCTTCTGCTTTTGGTGGTGAGCTGGACTACATTGTCGGCAGGCATTTTATGCAGGTTAGTGGCAGTGGCCTGCAGAGAGTGTAGTGGCACTAGTAGCCGGCAATCAGGTTTACTATTAACGCACTTCACCGCCTTGCAGGGCAAATACTTTTATTTCTCTCTTACGAGGGTTAAATGAAATTAGCTGTTCGGGTCGGGCCATGTTCTCAAGGTCGTGGCCGAGAGGCTGGAGTCAAATAATCTCTCGGCTACATAAACCGCGGTCCTTAGTGACGACGACCGATCCGGTATGGAGTGAGTGGTTCTTTTCATAATGCATGTAAATTGATGCAGCATTTTAAAAGATACAACACACACTACCCGTACCCACATATTCTGTCTCAGAGTTACTGTTACGTTTGAGACGCGCACGATAGTACGTGTGAGACGCGCACGATAGATCCGATCGTTTTGTTTTGCAAAGCATGCAATAATAGAGTGTATTTACCTTTGATTTGATTTTGCGTTGTTGTTAGAAGAAGCTTTGTATAATGTTGATAATTTTCGTGGGTCGATATTATTGGAGAATTTTCTAGGGTTGCTTGTTTATTATCGTGGTCCTGATTTGGCTCGGAAGAGTCCACTGGACCTAAAGCAATAACCATTTAATGTTTATTATCGATCGAAGCGTGTGGATAGATCTGGTGGTGGCTGCGAGATGATTCTGGCCTAGTTGAGGTTATATGACGTAAGACAGTTCTGATGACGAATTTTATTGTGATTGGCTAAAATTGCGTCACGCTGGAATGTTCGAACGTTCTCTAGATTATAGAAAAACTATATTAGTGATGCACTGTGTCTGGAAGGAGGTGAAAATGGAAAAAGCGATTGAGCGATTGTATGCAGTTGTTGATGTCCGCTGAATAAAGTTGGAAAACTTCATACGACGACTCCTGCCTTGTTGCTGAGTTAACAGGTTGCGTGGATAAACGAATCTGAGTTACACTTATCAGGATTGAAGCATCGACGCTGAATCAACTACTGATGTAAAAAAAAACCACACAGTGTAACAGTTACCCAGTTATAAACTTAGTTTGTTTACACAAATGTGACCAGGTTGAAAACAAAATTATTATGTCACTTGAGCCTCTCTGACAAGGTACAGGTTCATTAACACACATATTGACATACAGACAGGCACACACACACAAACACAAACACACACACACACACGAACGGGTAAAAAGGCCTTAGTTATGACTTTCATGAAACGCCACATACTTTATATTGATTTTTTTTTTCATTTGTCCATGTTTTAAAGCTAACCCTAACCCTAACTCTAACCCAAATCCTTTACCTAGCCCTAAGTCTAACACATTCCTATCCCTAACGGAACACTGTTCTGACGTCAAAATAACGGGGCTGTCAAAAGAACGGAGGTAGAGTATAAAGAGTAACAATAAGGGCGTTTCTACATCGCACTCTCACACACACACCCCACACACACACACTCACTCACTCTCTCTCTCTCTCTCTCTCTCTCTCTCTCTCTCTCTCTTTCTCTCTCTCTCTGTCACAAACGCTTACCCTTCCTTTGCTAGCTGTCTTGATGTCTTCCATCTCGGTCATAATAATGAATTGGGGAATATTTGCATCAAAATGTATATTTGAAGTGTTCAACACACGGCGTACTAATATGAATATTCTCTTCTTTGCGTGATAGGGGTAGTTTTCTGCCAACGACGTGTAAATAAGGGTACAGAAATCTACAAGCTAATAACCTTTTATTAAAGTAAACTGTGATTATTTAACATGCACAAGTTGTATTCCTTGTGTTATTCCAAAAGGCATTGGTATAAATTTGAGCGAACTATTGCAACAAACAAGGAATTTACAGATATAAATGTGATGCACTGTGAAGTGTTGTACCCACAAAGTGTAGCGAAGGTTAAGAAAATTAATGAAAAGTAAAAATATGTACAATGTTAGTTATGAATAACGACGGCCCCCCCCCCTCCCTTCTCACCCATCTTCTCACCCACCCTTCCTTCCAATAAAAAGACCTTTAACTATAACTATAAGAATTAAGACGAAGATATAAGTTTTTACTATAAATTGGTCAACGCTGGCGTAATAATGTAAATATGCATCCGTAGTTAACAGCAGTTAGACCATGAGAATGTTTAAAATGATGGTATTGATCATGATTAAGAACAACAGGAATACATGGGCTCATGAATGCCGTACACACTTCATGTTGTAAAGCAGCTTCTTAGCCTCAGTGCTATATTTATTGTTGTCAGTTCATTACTGAGATGTGAATGGGTGAACATTGAAGTTTAACGTCCACACCCACCATTGGCGATACGGCAGATCAGACGTGGATAGCCATCTCAGGGAACGGGGGGTAGGGACCTCAGTCAACACTGATCCAAAAGAGTAATCACACTGCTACGATGAACATGGGGAAATGGACACTTTAATCTTGTCCACTACGGGAATCTAACTTGGTCCATCAGTGTGCGAAGTGAACGCCCAAACCAAACAACTACGCCGTTGGGTCAAGCTGAGATATATCAGTGCGTCTTTGTGAGTGTGTTCAGTGCCGTGATTCACCTCATGCCTTCCTAGTATAATCTCGACTACCCAGATGCAGAACAAGCTACTTTGAATTTATGACGTCATTCGATTTAGCATACATGTTTCTAAAGTCCACCTGCAAGTAAAAAGTTGCAGAAGAGGGTACATTTTATTCAGAGGAAGGCGAGCTAGAGTTCACTACCTTGACAAAATGGCGCCGAAAAAGCAGCGCAGCAACGGTGATGGAGTTTGAGAAAAAGACACGAACAATTTACGTCACTATTAATGACGTCATTCCATGTTGCATGGCTGACTGGTTGACGAGTCAAGAATTGCGGAAAGTGTTCACCCTTGGAACGGGGACGCGTTGGAGATGGCGGGTTTTGACTAATAAATCCCAGCCAGCGGTCGTTGGGCATAATGCCTGGCGTTGTCTTGGAGAAACGCCATTTGTGGTCTGCTTTGCCTTTCATACGACAGCTGTGAAGCAAAACGATGGCAGCTCGTCAATGTAATGAAGGCGAGCGGTGTCAAAAGTGCCCATTCATGGCGCACGCTTTGTGGTTTGTTTATCAGTTTTGGACAGTTAAAGCTGGAAATGTGTCGTTGTAATGCCCCCGCTACTTGCAAACACGTTGTGTCACGTTCACCAAAAAAAAACAAAAAAACAGGGGACAACTTTTAGCGTGGACTTTGTCATTTGTCACCGTGTTTGGACAACCAAGGCTGCGATAGTGTGTGTGTGAAGGGGGGGGGGGGGGAGGGTGCGTGTGTTTGTTTGTGTGTGTGTGTGCATATATACATATATATACCGGCAAAAAAAAAAGTTTGTTTATGTATTTATGTATTTGGTTGCACTATATGATATTGTTGCTGTCAGAAGAAGAGAAAGCCAGACTAAAATGCGTTCACCCATATATATATATATATATATATATATATATATATATATATATATATATATATATATATATATATATATATATATATATATATATATATATATATATATATATATATATATATATATATATATATATAGGTTATAAATTGTTCTTATACACCGCTTTTCCAACTCAAGCTCAAGTTGCTGGCCAAAACCAAGATCTAACTGCCCAAATGCGCCAACTTGCTGCTTGATGCGCACCGCCCACCACACCGGACCATGCATTGAGCGGCCCTAATAATATAAAAAGGGGAATATCACCTATAGTGTTTGCTGGGTGTTTTTTGTCTTTGGCATTCACAA
The DNA here is from genome assembly GCA_036898135.1 of Oncomelania hupensis. Taxonomy (NCBI): domain Eukaryota; kingdom Metazoa; phylum Mollusca; class Gastropoda; order Littorinimorpha; family Pomatiopsidae; genus Oncomelania; species Oncomelania hupensis. The sequence continues at coordinate 58,499,951 of CM072524.1, read as the reverse complement.
GTCAAGGACATGAGCGTCAGGATCTTTAAAGTCCGCGCGATGCAATCCATGCTTGTGCACAGAATCTCGGTTTATACTCTCGTGTGGCTGGCTGTCTCGTAGCGCAGGGGGTTAGTGTCCTGTGCCCAGAGGTTTAGGTTTGATTCCCGCCGGACGACATTCTTTAATTGAGTTGGAAAAGCGGTGTATAAGAACAATTTATAACCTATGTGGCCTGGTTATCGAGGGTTTTCCCCGAGTACTCCGTTTTGCTACACTCATCAATAATGGTATTAGATGCAGCCATTCCAAACTTGGAATGTTTTTTTTTCCTTTCGGTCTTCTGTGATAGTGGTTTCATGAGATTTCCACGTTCTGATCTTGTTTGAGGAGAAAGCGCGTATTTATATAAGCATCTTTTAATGATAACGACGACGACGACGTTGATGATGATGATTATGATGATGATGATGATGATGATGATATAAATACTACTACTACTACTACTACTACTACTACTACTACTACTACTACTACTACTACTACTACTACTACTACTACTACTACTACTACTAATGAAATGATGGTGATGGTGACCATATACTACTACTGCTAATACTATTACTACTACTAGGCTACTACTACTGCCACTACCTTTACTACCACTACTACTACTACTACCACAACAACAACAACTACTACTACTACTACTACTACTACTACTACTACTACTACTAAGGACATTAACGATCCTGATGCAAATGTTGTATACGGGGTGAATGTTAGTATACACACCCCGTATGCACTAAGTCTTGTTCCCCCTTGCCCTGGGGGGCGCTGCTCTTGCGGCTGCCGCGCTTTTGTTGAGAAAGCAGTCAGAATTTCGCCCGCATGGGTAACGAATAAACTCCCCAACAGTCAATGATGATGATGATGATGATGATGATGATGATGATGATGATGATGTTCATGATGATTTTTTTTAAGTGTGACAAGAGAGATTTAATTACTTAGTTAGTTATTTATTCATTGCTTACAGGGTCCAGCGGACTGCAAAGAGGCGAATCAGGACCACAAAACCAAGACCACAACTTCACTGAAAGAGGATTCACCCCTGATCCGCATAAAAGATCTGCCGAAACAACTCTAGTGCTAACACTGAAGGCAATCCACCAGCCGGTCACTTTACAATAAAACCATCCCATGCAGGGGACGCTGAAGCTATACTCTAATATATCGAACACAAAATAGAATACAAACATCATGATAAAATATCAAAAAACGCATACATAATTATAAAATACCTACATTGCCAAATAATAACATCATAGGAAGCCCCAGAGACCATTTGGCAGAAAGCGTCCAATATTCCCAAGCTGATCCAACAGACCTCACACACAAATGAGGAGTTTTGTCCCGGAAGAGTTTTTGAAGAAAAATGGTAGGTATAGGTGACTGGTCTAGCGAAGAAGAAGATAGTATAGTAGATTGATAGAACAGAGTAGGAATGAGAAAGAACAAATGAGAAAGACAGCGACAGTGGGAATTTAAAGCACTAAATTTCCAGAAAGTGGGGATACTATTTATATAGAAACCCCCCGCACCACCACAGGGGGTGAGAGATTTAATGTTAACCCGATAGATCCCAACCTTTAATACGGTTTTGAGAAGTTGTTATGCAGCAGCACTCCAGCATTATTTACTTATTTATTTTATTTTATTTTATTTTATTTTATTTTATTTTATTTTATTTATTTATTTATTTATTTTATTATTATTATTATTATTATTATTATTATTATTATTATTATTATTATTATTATTATTATTATTATTATTATTATTAGTAGTAGTAGTAGTAGTAGTAGTAGTAGTAGTAGTTGTAGTAGTAGTAGTATTTGTATTATTATTCTTATTATTAATTATTTATTAAATCCTTGGACATTGGTTATCCCTTGGCATGTTCTTCATCGAGAACGTTGTGTGTACCATTTCCACGATTGCTAATATTTTCATTATAGTGTTGGTAGCACCGCATCACTAATATATTAGTAATGGTCTTTTGTGAACTAAACAACATATTAGATTTAAAGTTAGTCTGAGGTCATTTTGTTTTCATACTTGTACACTAGATAGTATGATCATAGAAGGGTTTATTAATCCATATTATTGAGCTTTCCTGTAAGCGTGTATAAAAAGTTTGTAACTCGAACCACTGCGAAACCTCCCATGAGGGTGCCGGGGGTTTCTGTTTAAATAGTATGCCCACTTTCTGGAAATTGTGTGCTTTAAGTTCCCACTGTCGCTGTCTTTCTCATGTGTTCTTTCTCATTCCTAATCTGTTCTATCAATCTACTATACTATCTCTTCTTCGCTGGACCAGTCACCTAACTTTTTCTTGAAAACTCTTCCAAAACTCCTCATTTGTGTATGAGGTCTGTTGGATCAGCTTGGGAATATTGGACGCTTTCTGCCAAATGGTCACTAGGGCTTCCTATTATATCATTATTTAGCATTGTAGGCATTTTATATGTACAGTACTCCTCTTTTAACGTCACTACCGTTTAAGGTCACAAGGCGGATAAGATCAATCAGGTTGTTGGTCCCGGCCAAACACCTTCTTTGTACCATTTAGAATTCCTCGCTTAGCGTCACCTCGCATAAGGGAAAACCTCGGATAACGTCAACCCCGTTTTGGTTCCCAAATGGAGGAGACTACTGCTTAAGAGAAATTGATGTCACAGATGATGTCATTTATGAGGTCACTTCCTGTTTTGAGATGGAATTCCATCACAGAACAACTGTCACGTCCAGCCAGCATCCGCGTTATGCGACAATCTGCAATACACACGGGCACCACTTTGACAGAGTGCGACCCATGGGCGGTGTAGACAGGTGTAACTGTGATCTGCCGTGTTGTGGACGTATTGCCACAGTGGACCTTACCCTAAATTGGCTTCATTCACTAGCGATAAAGCATGTGCCGTGCCGTAGACAAAATGAACAATTCGTTAAACTTGTGTAAGGTTTTCTGCAAATACACCCAGTAACTGTCTTGGTGCCTACTTTATATTTTTTATTCTCATTTGCGTGCGTGCGCGTCAATGTGTGTGTGTGTGTGTGTGAGTGTGTAATAATAATAATAATAATAATAATAATAATAATAATAATAATCATCATCATAATAATAATAATAATAATAATAATAATAATAATAATAATAATAATAATAATAATAATACAGGATGCTATATACGCGCCTTTCCCCAAATCAATCAGGCTCAAAGCGCGGCGATCTATACCAACATACACGCTCACCTGTCTCATCTACCCTCACACACCAAATACACATCCAGCACTCAAACAGGTGGTGTAAAGGCAGGGAGATCGCTATTAGAAGACGGAAAGAAAATCGAATTTTTATTTTTGAAATGTTTATATTGACTGCGTCCTGTACCATTATTGAAGGGAGGGAGGAAACCGGAGTGCCCGGAGAAAACCCTCGGTGACCTCAATAGTCTCGTACCTAAGTCACATACGTTCGCCCCTTGCGGGAATCGAACCCACGACCTTCGGCATAGGAAACCGGCGACTTATCCACTGCGCCACGAGGCCAACCCTGTGTGTATGTGTATGCATGCTTGCATCCGTTCGTTTGAGTGTGTGAGTGTGTGCTTATGCATCATACACACACACCAAAAATACATATACAGTAATGCATACATGCATACGCGCGCACCAACGTGCACACATGTACACGCACACACACACACACTGTCACACGACAAAGAAATTTAGCACCTCGTATAAGATCAAGTTTTTCACTGGTAGTTGATCTTATCAGAGGACTGTTTAGGGTGCCCCTCGGATAAGATCAAACAAAAATTTGGTCCCGTGGGGGGTCACCTTAAACGAGGAGTACTGTATGTGTTTTGTTGATATTTTATAATGATGTTTATATTCTATTTTGTTTTTGTAAACGGGTATTCGATAAATTAGAGTATAGCCTCAGCGTCTCCTACGTGGGATGCCTTTATTGTAAAGTGACCGGCTAGTGGAGTACCTTCAGTGTAATATACCACTAGGGTTGTTTCAGCAGATCTTTTATACAGATCAGGGGCGAGTCCTCTTTCAACCAAGTTGTTGTCCCGATTTTGTGGTCCTGATTCGGCTGTTTGCAGTGCGCTGGACTCTTGGAACTTGGAACTTTGTCCTTTTATTAAACAAACAAATGATAAAACAGCAAATATCAAGTTAGGCTCCTAGCCCAGGGGGGGGGGGGGGGGGCGTATAGCCAGACAAGGGGGGAAGATGGGGGGATAGGGATACACAATATATACATAGTGATTACAAAAACGGCAATATATTACAAGACACAGCAGCCTCTAACCACAAACAATAACATATGCACTAAATGAAAAAGCAACAACAATGTTCTAACATCTGTAAGCAATTAATAACTAACTAACCACTTTAAAAAATGCCTGATGGCGGTAACGTTATTGGGGAAAAGCTAGCTGCAGTCAAGGCGCTGTTATGTTGGATGAC